>CM050175.1:56829243-56846743 GCA_027410445.1 Discoglossus pictus
AGTTTGAAGAGTTAGAGCATTTGGGCCAATTTTACTCAACAGGGAATTTATAGCTTAAAAACAGCAGTTGCATAAAAGGATATAGCAAGTGAAAAAAAAAAAATTCTGTTTAAAAAGGAATTTTCTTGGCAGTTTTTTCTACTTTTGATACTGTAATCCAGTTATTATGATAGAGTTTTATAGCTAGGGCTATTTGTTGTTCATTTAGATCAGTGGTTGTGTGCATGGTTCCTACCGCCCACTAGTGAGCAATTCAAGTTTCATGGTGGGTGGTTGGCTAATCTCTAGGTGGCCTAGTCGGCGTCACACGCGGGAGACCCGCAGCATCGCGCTTGGCTGGTTGGAGAGCTGGTTAGAGAGCCATGGACAGCAGTCAGGACCGGATAACTATCTAGTAAGCACAGGGTGATACATAGCTAGGGTCATATTCAACCAGAAATTAATTATATAAATTGAGTTTCTGTTTTGCCATCAAAAGTGGGTCGATAGGTATTAAAAGTTTAAGAGCCCTGATTTAGAGGGATCTTGTAGGTTTACATTCGATTTTCAGTATGTTAAGCCTTTACTAATAGGGTGGTGAAGTCATCATATGGGGCTACATGCCTTCCAGTAAGGTGGATCTTTTTGAGGGACATAGGTCTTCATCTTTATATAGGCACCTCTATTATGGATTCAAATTTATATATATAAAGATCCATCTAACTTGCCTTGGCGATTTTATTTAGAAGTATTGTCCAGCAGTGCTCCTGCAAGCATCGTTGTTTTAGGTTTTAATAAAAATGAATAACGTTCATTTTGCTCAAGTTTAATGTAAATAATAGGTGTTAAGCACTGGAAAATAGTCAAGGCTATTATAAAAAAAATACATGAGCTTAACCACAAGGTGGTTTTATATTATGTTATATTATATATTATATATTAGTAGATCCGAAACATTTATCCCCATAGACCACTTTAAACAAGTCACCCAGGGTCTTAGCCTGTACGTGGTCTGTACCATAAACAGTGTTCAAATCATTGACTAAGACCCCGGGTGAGTGACTTGATAGAAGCTTTGTGCGTATTAAGGTGGAAGGCGATGAGCTTCTTTAAACAAACGTTTTTAGTGCGGTTTTGAACTTTAGGGTACAGGCTATCTCCCTGCCTCAAATCCGCACTAAAAACGTTTCTGTTTGAAGAAGCTCATCGCCTTCCACCTTAATACGCACAAAGCTCCTATCACCCTCCAGTACCACACCCAAACTCAATCTGTATTTGCATGAAGTGTTTCTATTGGTAGGTACACTGTGCCTATGTAAGCAGCTCTGGGGGTGTGGAAAACAAGTTTTAGTTGTAAATAAAAAAAATCTATATGTATATAATGACTCCATGTGATGTGTGTGTCTGATATAAGCAGCATGTGTTAGATTAGAGAAAGGGAACCATAGGGAAAATTGGATGTAGCTTTAACAATTATAATGAACTTCTGGTCTTCATAGTTTGGAAATTAAATTTTCTACCCTGTGATTTTGGTTGTTTTATTCTATTATTTAGTTTTTTACCTTTTTCTTTGCAAGTTTAGGCAAACTATATTATTTAGTGTAGTGTAATATTTCTATAGTGGGAAACCGTTACTTAATACACACAGGCTTTGATATCAAACTGCTTACCTTCTTTCTTCAGCCATTTTACAATGTTCCCTTCTTCCATGGTCGGAGAGAGTGCTGGCATGAAGACCTGCAAGGACTGCACCCCTGCAACAGAATAGGATGTTATTACGGCTCATGGTTAGCCCCACAAAGATCCTTCCATAAACAAAAAGTCCCAGTTAGCCTGGTGGATATAAAAACAAATTTACAATTGTTGCAGACATAGGGCCTCATTCAATTGGGATTTGGCCAACTGAATAGGGCTCTATATAAGCACAGAGCATGATTTTTTACAGAAGTTTTTAGTTAGTGAACTTCTATCCAAAAGCAAGGTCTTCACTAACTAAAAACTTCTGTAAAAAAATATGCTCTGTGCTTATATAGAGCCCTATTCAGTTGGCCGAATCGCAATTGAACGAGGCCCATCTTAAATTCAGCGCAAGTCACCAATTACCACATAAAGAATGGTTAAATCTAATGATGATTAATACCAAACTAGGCCATATTGCAAAAGATAACAAACTAGCCAGTAAACCCCTTTCGAACGTTGTTGTCTACACAATTTGAAGGGTAAGAAAAACATTACAGTATGTTACAACTACTTAAATGATCAGCACACTCAAGCCATAGATCAACCTGGGGAACAGAACTTAATATCACCTTAGGTGAAGAACAATGGGGTAAAATCTTAAAAAAACGTGACAAACTCCTCAGAAAAAAATGTATCATTGAAGGAAAAGTTACAAAAAAGGATTATCATAAGTTATTTTTTTTTTATTACTTCAAAGGATAGTTACATAGTTACATAGTAATTAAGGTTGAAAAAAGACTTTCAGTCCATCAAGTTCAACCTGTTAAGATCTCCTCTGATCTGCAATATGCGGATTAGTTATTAATTAAATTATTGATTAAATAATTATTAATAGTATAGTATTGGAGAATGAATAAAGAGTTAGTCCATCAAGTTCAACCTTTTTAGATCTCTATTGATCTTTTTAATTTGGACTATTTATTATTATTGTTAATTGTTAATTATTGTCAAATAATCAAATGCAAAAGATTCAAACAATACACGGAAACCAAATTATTTAATTTTGATGATACTCTTACTAAGCTGAAAATGGTTATGTATTAAGGGAATACTGTAGTTCAAGAAACACTGCACATGTGAAGAATGTAACAAAAAAAAATAAAAATAAAAATGTTTTTAACGAGAAAACCAAATTTGTGAAATTTCTGTATTTATTCCTGATAGATTGAAACTTGAGGGTTACACTCAACTTTATTTAACAATGGAAGAAGGGGCAAAGGGGAAGAAGAGCATCTGTTAATTAACTTGATGTTTCAGAATCTGGTACATACTCCATTTCACATGCAGCTTGCAACAACAAGTGCAAGCTTTGTCCTGCAGAATGTAAATGCCCCTCACACAAATAGCCTTTATCAATGTATCATGGATATATCGTTTTTAAAATAAAAACTAGCTTTAAGACCAGCCTAATAATTCTTTGTCAGCCTCAAGGTATTCAAACGGTATAAAAACGACATTAAATAATCTGGAGTCCTCCATTGCATTTACCAATATTGGGTAACTTCTCTTGCTAGCACACATACTTGTATTTAATTTGAAGTTCTTGTATGTGCCAAACTAACAACATCAGCAGCTGTATAAGCCATTAGCATAAAGCATATTTTTTAATCAGAACATTTGAAGACTCTGTTTATGCATACAGGAATCCATTTTGTGTTACATCACATCCTGAGAGCTGGATGATGGAGGTGTTCGTAGTTATCAGTGGAGGGAGGGGTGAACATGAAATTGACAACACACCCCTTCACGCTCACTGGCCCAGATTCGGGATGTTGCATCAAAGGATGCAATCGTTGTTGTTGTTTATACATTAAGTTGTGTCCGACTCCATGGTCTTATGGATCATAGTACGCCAGCCACATCTGTCCCACTGAGCTCCATCAAGCTCATGTCCCCTGCTTCAGTGACCTCATCTATACATCTCCGCCTCTGTCGTTCCCTTCTAATTTTGCCTTCAATATTTCCCAGCATCATAGTCTTTTCCAGTGAATCCTGCCGTCTCATGATATGGCCAAAATATTTGAGCTTTAATCTCATGATCATACCATTCAGTGAACAATTTGTCTCCCAAAGTACTGATTTATTGGATCTTTTTGCAGTCCAA
Source organism: Discoglossus pictus (assembly GCA_027410445.1). Lineage (NCBI taxonomy): Eukaryota > Metazoa > Chordata > Amphibia > Anura > Alytidae > Discoglossus > Discoglossus pictus. Next base: position 56,833,067 of record CM050175.1, read on the forward strand.
GGGACTCTAAGCAGTTTTCTCCAACAGCACAAATCAAAAGGCATCAATTCTCCAGGGCTCAGACTTCTTTATGGTCCAGCTCTCACATCCGTGTGATATTACTGGGAATACCAGTGCAGACCTTTAGTTTAATATCTTTTATTTTTAATAGCGTGTCCATGCTTGCCATAGCTTTCCTCCCCATAAGCAAACTTATTTTAAAATATTATGGCTACAGTCACCATCTGCAGAGATCTTGCATCCCGGAAAATAAAATCTGTCACAGCCTCCACTTCTTCCCCGTCCATTTGCCAGGGCCGCGAGATTGCCATTTGCCATGATCTTTGTCTTTTTAACAATGAGCAGCAGTCCAGCTTTAGTGCTCTCTTCTTTTACACTCATCAATAAGTCCTTTATTTCTTCCGCACTTTCAGCCATCAGAATAGTATCATCAGCATATCGAAGATGGTTGATATTCCTTCCAGCAATATTGATTCAGTCTTTGCATTCATCCAGTCCGGCCTTATGCATGATGTACTCTGCGTATAAGTTGAATAAATAAGGTGACAATATACAACCTTGTCGCATTTCGTTACAGCTTGTGAACCATTCTGTTCCATGTTCGGGTTCTGACTGTGACTTCTTGGTCCACATACAGATTCCTCAGGGGGCAGATTAGATGATCTGGTACTCCCATCTCATTAAGAACTTTTCACATTTTGTTGTGATCCACACAGTCAGAGGCTTTAGAATAGTCTATGAAGCAGAAGTACGTGATTTTCTGGAACGCTCTTGCTTTCTCTATTATCAACTGGATATTGGCAATTTGATCTCTTGTGCCTCTTCCTCTGCCGAACCTTGCTTGGGCGAGTGTGTGTTTGTGTGCTTGTCTATTGTACAATCTTACATATCATAGAAAAAAAGTTAAACACTTGAATGACATTCGAACATGCATTTGAAGACTGTATACGTACAATGAGACACACATATGTACATAGACATTGGTACAGGAGGAGATGGAGTCTCTCTTGTGAGAGCTTATAATCCAAGCGCAAATTGTGGTTGCATAGACAGGAGAGGAGGGGACTGCTTGATAGATTGATGTTATAGATTTTGATGGACAGGGATGTGTGAGAGGCCCAGAATGAGGAACTTTCCTTGAAATGTTTAGTGGAGTTAAAGAGACACTGTGGTCAATTCTTTCTGTATTGTATTTTGTTTTGTTTAACTGTAATTGGGAAAATATTTTTAGGGTACCTTCTGGATCACTACCTTGTTGTGGTGAAAGGGATTGTGTAGAATTAAGCTGTGAGATATACCATTACTGGTCACCCAAGATGGGCAGGTTATAGCAGAGAGGTCAGACAAATCACGGTCCACTGAAGCAGGAACTAGCAACCCACTCCAGTATCTTTACCAAGAAAACAATATGAATATATGGTCACAGAGACACCAACTTTACATTTTGCCACTTTTATTTGCAATTATTCTTTACTGCCGGCTTTCGTTTTCTTTCAAGAATGCGGCTTCCTGTTTTTTTTCTTAGTTTAGGACACACAAAAATAACAATCTTCCATTAGTTCTGCTAGGAGCACTGGCAGTTATTACTGCCACTTTCCTATTGTGCACATACAAACTTCAAAAGTTCCCTCTCACCTTTTGAATCAATTTTATCTTCAGCAGATCGGCATAATTGCATATAAAAGAGAATATATATTTTATATATATATATATATGTATATTTTTTCCATTCTAAAAACACATTGCATATTTTCAAGTGTAGTCCTTCAAAACAGTAAATTCTAAAAATATAACCAACTTGGTCCTTTAAGATGTAAATGATCTTCTCTAAGAAGCTTGACATATTCATAATTATTATGACAAGATACACACACACACACACACCCCCATACTAGGAACTTGCCCATCAAAAATGACGGGATTCAAATTGTAAGTCTGGCAATGCGGTTTGCCACACAATGTGAGGTTTTGCTCCTCTGAGCACCTTTGTTGCTCATCGTGAGGCCCGTGCTAAATGCCTTCGCCCCCCCAGTGTACTTCAACTTTCCTGCTTTGTAAGGATCACCTTTGGCGCTCATTGCGAGCCTTTCCTCTCGCCTACTCTTCGTGCCGCTCATTGCAGGTTTCGTTAACCAGCAAGCTTTGTGCTTGGGAGCAACATTTCCAGCATCTCCCCCTGTCCCTTCCCTGTGTTTCCCCTCTGTGCGTCTGCTGAATGTTTTGCGTGTTACGCGCTGAAGGCCGCTTGTTTTATTTACGAAGTCCTGCGTGTCTGGCAATGTTCGTGTAAGTGTTAATGTCTTTGCCGTCGTGTATTCTCAAAGTCCCTCATCCCTGGCTTTGCTCAGCCTGTTTTCATGCAGTTTCAGATTTTTTTTTTGCATTTGTCCGCCATTTTTTCCACCTCGCTTAGCCGATTTTGGATTGATGAAAACCCACAAATATGGCTCAAAATCGCTTGCAACCTCGCTCCCAGGCTTTCTGGCCCTCCACCTATGCTGTCTGAGTGTGCTATTATATTTGTTAACTTTGTTTTTAGGGTTTTTAGAGTTATGCACTTGGCTCGCAGTTGCGGCCCTCACAATGCAGCCTAAGTGCTGTGCGGCTGCTTCGCCTCACTTCGCAAGGCTCTCATGTGACGGTGCAGCTGGCTCGCCTCGCTTTGCAAAGTCACAACTGCGTTACCAACATTGTAAATGCCCCAGACAGTCGCAAAGATACACAAATATAATATACATATAGTAATATACATGCAACATTTTACTCTACAACAATCAAATTGTGTTAATACCCTGCCCTGGAGAGCTTACACTCTATTTACCTTAAAGAAAACATGGAAGCCATAAGTTAAATGGGTAAATACAAGAGCATGGGAGGGTATTCTATACATTCATCTTCATGTGTTATCTTGATAAAAGGACAATAAAAAAAACCACAAAACAAACCAACAGCTTTTAATATTTTTATATGCAAATATTAATTTCTGAGTGGTGCAATTTTCTTCTCAGCCAAATTTATCTGAGAGTTTCTCAGGAGGATAATTCCTTGTTAACGAAAGAGCTTTCGATTAGTTTTGTTGAAAGTGCTGGCAGTTGAAGCTCCCACATTCAATCATACAGATAGAAACTTACTGCGCATTTAAAATGTCCTTCCACTTCAGCAGTATAAACCGACATGAGCTCCTCAATTAAATGAATATGTTTGTTCAATAGAAAAGATATCGCTATATACTGCAATACTCAGATTATTTATCTAGATTACTGGACACACGTAAATAAATGTAAGAAAGTGATACATGACAAAGGTTTGTGTAGTAAAATAGTAAGTAAAAGTACTGGATATGTAGCTCTATGTTACTTATATTACTACTAGGAAATTGCCCGTCAAAAACAACGGGAATAAAATTGTAAACCTGGCAATGCTGTCTGCCACACAATGTGAGGATTTTGATTTTGGAGGGCTTCTATCGCTCTTTTTGCCTACCATATTATAAATGATTGTTGTGGTGAACTACCTACTTAAACTATCCACTACACAAGCTAAGGAACCAGCCCCATGCTGATGAGGCAGTAACCTTGAAACAGCGGTACGTGGGTGGGATTCCTGGCTTGTGTATAATCCAACCCTGGCTTTGCTCAAAGCTGTGTGATACAGCGGGCATATTCTTAAGGGAAACCATGTTTGATATAATTAGGGATTGCAAGAGCGAAGCCTTTGTGGACACATTTGCATGTCCCTTGCCAAGGTTCCCAGAATGCAGTGTAATAACTGTATTTGTCGGCATTATGGGCATGAAACAAGTTTCTAAACTTGTTTTAGATATTCAAATGTGAATACAAATGTACTATAAATAGGATTGATCAATTTATAAAATGTAAATATTTTTTCACATGATCTTCCATGCCTTGCAGACTTAATAGTATGACCTCAGTGTCCCTTTAAAGCATATATTGCCAATATACACTCGTCACCTCTCTCCTCATCACATATTCTTCAAGGAAACATGCACCTAGGCTACCAGAATCTACTGTTTAAGCTATTTTTTTTTGTTTTACATAAAATGGGACACAGAAGAGGTGAATGATTACCAGATCCAAAACACATATATCATTAAAAGCCAAATGAACTGTCCAGACCTTAGTGTTACACCTGCTCGGGAGAACTTGTGTAATTGGATTGTCAGGATTACATGTAACCAGTCTTAGCGGGTCAAAAGCACAAGATCTCCCAAGATTACGTACACATGCTACAAATGCCGCACTCTCTGCTAATTCCATACGTTCAGATAGAGAATGAATGAATTTACTAGGTCTGTAGCATCACAGATTTTAAAAAACACTGTATTTTAAAAAAAAAATCTCACGGTGGCGAAAAGTTTCCCTGCGTTTCCCACTCTCTAATCTAACACCGGCCGCCTATATCAGACACACATTAAATGGAGTATTTCTGTAAATACATAAACATATTTTATTTAAAATTTAAAAAAAAAGTTGTTTTCCACACCCCCAGAGCTGCTTACATAGGCACAGTGTACCTACCAATAGAAACACTGCATTTTGGTATGGGTTTTGACCCTAAACTAATCAACAGCAGCACAGTGCAGAGATCTACACAGCACTGCCTGGGCTCCTCGTAGCTGCCTTGTGCAGGAGACTACATATCCCATGGTTCCTTCCTGCAGAAACTGCCACCACTGATTGTTACATTTTATGAAAAATATATAGCTGCTGGTGATTGTCCAAAACAAATTATGAATGGTATTCTAATTTTAGCAGGGATTTTCAAGGATGTTAACTAACAAAAATTGCTGCCTACAAACGTGAGATTTAGCAAACATCAGGGTGAGTTTGTAAATTAGTTTGATATTTTACATGCAAAAAATATGTTTATACACTACCGATACTCCTCTATCAGATGCATTCATAATCCATGAAACTTAAACATGCTTTTAAAATATATGTCTTCCAGATAGCTTGGAGCTTAAAGGCATGTTCTGACCTGCTTAACAGTGGAGGGAGGGTTGGAGAGAGGTAAAGGATCGGATATCTAATCTGATGTTATGATATTTGGCACCTAACCACTTCCCTCGCACATGCTCGGAAGACATTTATTTTCTAATTAAAACTAGATTTAGGACCATTTCCTAAACTTTCTAACCATATAGTGTTCTGTTAAGACCAGACCTAAAATCATCACTCCTAGAAAATGCATAGAAAGTGACCTGTAGGTAAGATCTGCCCATTAAACACCTTTAATAACAGCACAAAATAGTATAAAGTAAATAAATTGTATTTGGTCCCCAGAACGTATTCACTATAAAGCTATACAATCTTGTTCCTTTTCTACCAATAACATATCTTACTTGCTTATAACCTTACTCTTCATTGGCACAATTACAACCAGATGTGCAGGCTGCGTAAGGAACAGGCACATTTCCAATTTTTGTTCTATATTAGATATATTTTAGTTTTTCACCCCTAGAAGAGCCATATACTAGTGGCCACACATAACAGACTATGAAACAACAACAACAACAACAACTGTAGGTTTGAATCCGATCATTGTCTTTTCCTCTTTATAGCAATTCTATTTTCAAGATATAATTATATATTTGTTCTAACAGACATACATGAGAGATGTAATGCTTCTAAAATAAATATTTAAACTGAACAAAAAAGGATTTATATATACACAAAATAAAAAAGGGGAAAACCTTAACCTACATAATTAAAGCAGATGCTTTTACCCACTGCACCACATCTCTGCATGATAAGCAATGGGCATAGAAATGAACAAAGCTAAACTATATATCAGTGTGACCGTAACAATCTGATTCTCATTATCTAGGTTTTATGTGAAAGGGTTTACTATGTTATACAATATTCTTGATCAAAAATATACTTTGCACATAATCTTCTAGCTCATAGTGCAGAGCATACATGTTGACTTCAGTGTCTCTTAATAAAACATACACTCACTGTGTGGTCCCACAGTAATACCACTGTACTGCAACCTAACAGTACATATCTTCTATCTGTTCTCACTAGAATGAGCATGATAACCAACACAGGACCACAGAACTAGCCCCTATAGGGTTTACCTTCTCTTGTAATCTAAAGCACCTAATCCAAGTATTCATTTAAAGTAAAAATGATAATTTCTTATTTTTAAGAGCTCACATAAAATCCTAATTCATGTCAGGGGCTTCCCTTCACCATGCTCACAGCAGGGGGATCTCTGGTCAGTGTGCGCAGTCTGCAAGCTGTACATACCCAGAGATGAACAGATGAAAGTTCTGGCCATCTGACAAGCCTCTGTAATTACCACATTCTGGCAACCTACTGAGGGCTGACCTCATTTAATCACATTTACTGAAGCACGTTGGTAATTTCACTTGCAAAAACTGGACAGTTTCTGCTAACGACAGAATGCAAATTGCTCCATTATAATCGCATATGTAAGCAGCCCCAAAATGTTCTACAGCGCTGTAAGGTGGAGATGGAAATCCACAAGAAAAAGAGCACTGGTCTAGACACTAACAGTTAAAAGGAACAATAAATAATTTTTTTTGTAATATGAAGGCAAAATAGACAAATAATAATAAAAAATATGCATTTGCCCCAAGCGTTAGAAATAATTTCATTCACATTTGTATATTTAATTTGCTCACCTCTCAGGGGTATTCAATTTCCACTGTCTCTGCTTGCTTCATTAACATCCCTCCTAGTGTGTCATAATCTACTGCACGATTTACTTCTAGAGGCAGCACTGATTTGATTCAGAACAGTACAAAGCAGATACCGGAGCATGGACAGCATTTACTAGAACTTGGAGCACTAATTAAAAAAAAAATTTAAGTGCATCTAAAGATGTAACAACAAGCAGCACAACTTAATGTCCACCCCTTCACTCTGAGAAGAGACAATAGGCAATTAACCCAACTGATACACCATGATATCATACAGGACGGTAATTAACTATTTAAAATTAGTATTATGAACATGAGATTGTCCTCCACAGTTATTTTTGTCAATTGCAGTATTGCATTTTCAGTAGGAGTGGAATACTGTATATAACGGAGTATAATGAATGATATTTTGGTACTTGAAGCATCTATTGTTTATTGTATTCACTGTGGGTCCAGGGAAGGGAAGTGACTACATGCCCATGTAATTAGAGCTCCAGGCAGCAGTCAAGCATGGTGTGGCTAGCTAGGGGCTGGATGAGGCACCACCGGCGGGTGCCTAAAGCAGCTACCAGGGCTCTGGAGTGGTTTGTTTTGGCATATGGAAATGTTTTATTGTGTCTCCCTGTACAGGAAATATGTTTGTCATTTAGCAAACAAGTGATTGGTCAGGATACGTGTTATATAAAATTAGAGTTATCTCCAAGCTAATAATGAGTTAATTTTAGGTCATACTGAACGGTTGTTGGATCAGCTCTGTCAGGATCAAGAGTTAACAGAATGTGCTTATTTACTAAAAAAGGGTTTTATCCTGCTTATCTTCTAAAATGTTACTATCCAGATCATAACTTGTGTCCATGCATGGCCTCCAAATGTTTCTGCAGTAATAATAATCTGTTAATGTACATTTCTTTATTTATCCCAAGTGATGTAAAAATATCTGTGGTTACGGTCTGTATAACGAAGCGTGTGTCACAAATAAATAAGACTCTTTAATTCTTCTCTAAGTGGTTGTAATCATTTGTCTTCCGGTTACCTGTGATCTGAAAGAGAGACTGTGGCATGGAAGAGCGAGTGAATAAAGCCCCCGGGGTGCGCCTAGCCCTAATAGAGTATTTTTCCAGGCCTAACAATATTTGTTTCAGGCTATACTCTTTTGTCCGCTTAGAACCAGCTGGGCAAAAATAAATATTAGTTACCCTCTCTCTTTTTCACTCTGTAAAAAGAAGGTTGTGAATTTAGTTTACAATATATTAACTGTAAAAAGGTGGGTGAGAGACAGTTATAGGTGTTGTAATGCTTTTGAACTAAATAAAAACAAATTAAATAAGTATAAAATGAGATTAATCCAACCACTTCTATCGTTGTATTTAAAAAAAAAAAAAAAGGGGGAGTACAGAAACCAATACTACTGAAAAATAAATCCATGTCATTATATTCATAGACTAGACTAAACATCATTATCCTTTATAGTAGAGCTAAATGAAGCTGGGAACCTTGGCTCAATGTTTTACTCCCAACAAGGTGGATGGATAGATAGATACTAGCGAATTGCCCATAAAAAATTGACGGCAATAAAATCGTAAGCCAAGCAATGCTGTTTGCTGCACAATGTAAGTCTTTTGGCGCTCATTGCGAGCTTCTCCCCTCGTGTACTTCAACTTTACTGCTTTGCAATGATCACCTTCGGCGCTCATTGCAAGCTTTTCCTTGGGAATGCCATGTGTCTCTTTCCAGCATCTCCCCCCTGTCCCTTCCCTCTGTGTGTGTGCTGAAACTTTACGTTTTTTTTTTTTTTTTTCCCCCTAGTCCAGCGTATTTTTTAGAGTTCTGTATTTTTCCAAGGTCGGAATGTGCTTAGCCTCTTTTTCATTCCGTTTTCAGATTTTTACGTTTTTCAGCCGCTATTGACGAAACACGGCAAATTGGGCTTAAATTCGCTTGCAACCTCACTCCCCGGCATCGTGGCTCTCCCCCTGTGCTGTGTGAGTGTGGTTTAATTTATTTTTTTGTTGCTTTTTGTGTTTTTCGATTTCCGCGGTTCGGCCGTTACATTCATATTTTTGCGAGGTCAGATTTTGTTTGTGCAAGTGTTACTGTCTTTGGCGTTGTGTATTTTCTAAGTCCCATGCGAATGGCCTTGCAGAGCCTCGTTTACATCCAGTTTCAGATATTTTTGCCTTTTTTTCATCCGACATTTTTTTCCTCCCTCGCTTAGCCGTTTTTCGTTGACGAAACACGGCAAATTCGGCATAAATTCGCTTGCAACCTCAGTCCCAGGCGTCCTAGCTTTCCCCCTGTGCTGGGAGTGTGGTTTAACTTATTTTTTATGCTTTCTGTTGCTTTTCGTGTTTTTCGATTTCCCTGGTACGCCCTTTACATTTGTATTTTTCAGGGTTCGGATTTTTTTTTCTCTACGTCCCGTGTTCCTCAACTGCTTGCAGCCCAGGTCCCGCCGCGTGCTTCAATGCCTCAACTGCTTGCCTTGCGAGGCTCTCAGGAGCGCCTTTAGCGCTCATTTCAGTCTAAATCTTGCGTATTTCCATGCATCAACTGCTCGCCTCGCGAGGCTCATAGGGCAATGAGCGACTTGGCAACTATTATATGTGATATCTATCCATCCATACACCCACATATACTGTATATACATAGACATATATATATATATATATATATATATATATATATATATATATATATATATATATATATAATCTCATTTCTAGTTACATAAAACATATGACCCTAGCTAAGTATCACCCTGTACTTACTAGATAGTGATCCGGTCCTGACTGCTGTCCCTGGGCTCTCTCATCAGCCAAGTGTGGTCTCTGGCGTGTGACGTCAATTGTCAGAGGCACCACTTAGCGATTACCCCGCCTCCCACCATGAGAGCTTGAATCACCCACCACTGGGCTGTAGGGTCCAAGGAGACAACTAATTTATATTTGCAGCTTTAATATCTAACATTTTGCTTTTGGCTAATCAGCTTCCTCAGGTGGGAGGAATGTAGAATAAGTTTCTATTTGTACAGTTGGAATATGGCTGCAAAAACTTCCAGTGCTTTCAATAAGAACAATTGAAAGCTCATTAGTTTATATGTACACCCCTCTGAGAAGGTAACAGACAAAACTGGGTGAAAAAATAAAGTGGAACCCCACAGTAAACAGTTGCATATACAAACAAGTTTCTTGTGAAGGGCTTCCAGGGCTATAGAAGAAATAAATGGCTAATATCAAAGTCTAATTAAATAAAGATATGCTTTCCTGTATGATTTTCAAGTCTTTACCTGATTGTTCTTTTTCATTCATTTCTTAGATATTGATTCATAAATCTTATTTCTTACTGAAACTATTGTCCTTACCCACCTCACTAGGCAATAACCTCTTTTGAAGGTAATACAATAGCAATGGTGCCACGGGCAGGTTTGTGCCTTGTCGCTCCTGTGCAGCATGTCATTTTTTTCTTGTCGCTGCCCAACGAGCTGGGAATGATAATCTCTAATTTGCAGTAAACCCAGACATTGGCCTTAGGTGCTTGGTGCCCAAAGAAATTACGATTTGGCTTTTATATCTAAGCTCTTAATTTATTCAATTGCTGTAATTCATAATCTTTCTATATGAAAAGCTATAATTCAGAACTGTGATTACTAAATAATTCAACCATGGAACCTTTTTGGTCTCCAAAAAAAACTGTAAAAAGCCTACATAAAAAAAAAAAAAAAAAAAAAAAAGCTCTGCTTTTCTACCTAAAATCGTACAATGTTCACCTGTTTGGGTCTGCCCTCTGCCGCTCAAGAATACACAGAATGTGAAGTGTGATATTTCACATTAGTGACCCCTCTCAAGCAGCATGTTGCAGAATGCTGTCAACCGATTGGTTAATATGAGGCACTGCACATCTTCCTGAGATGCAGAGGGGAGAAACCAATTAGGAACTATTTGTTAGATTTTAGGCAGAAAATAGAACTTTTAAGCACTTTGTAACAAAATAAAGTACACAAAAGTAAATAGATACCCAGGGGTATTGTATTCCTAGTGAAATCCAGAAATGTTCCACATCCCTTTAAAAACACAAATGTGGTCAATTATTAAATAATTCATATATCAAAAACAAGTATGTTTGATGACGACCATTATAAAAAAGCAAAACAAACACATTTACATCTTAAGATGCATATGCAGCCATTTACTGTAGGGTTGCACTTTATTTTATCAGCCAATTCTGTGTTACCTTCTCATGTGGATGCATCCTTGTAAACTAAAAAGTTTCCCCATTACGTTTATTGAAAGCACTGTCAGTTTTAGCTGCCGAATACCCATTGTGCAGAACCTTTCTCTACATTTCTCCCACCTTAGGAAGTTGATAAGCAAAAGGAAACATGTTAGATATCAAAGCTGCATAACAGCAGACATTCCAAAATACTTTAGCCTATTAAATGTAGGACAATATTAGTCCTTTAAGAGGCAGGTTGTTGTGCAGCCAGCTATAATATTATTCAGGGAAAGGTGTTTTTTTATATAAATACATACAGAATTATCAAATGCTATTTGGGGACAAAAAAAAATAAAATAAAATAGGAGCCAACGTTCCCAGCCTAAAGGAATTTGCTAAAGTCATATCCAAGTTTCCTGGATTCTGAATGCATCTAATACAGGAGAATCAGTAGTGTATGAAAATATTTCCAAAATAAACATTAATAAACTTACCCTGATATTTGTCAAATCTCTTGAGTTTGCAAGCAGTTGCTTTGGTTAGTTGACACCCCTGAAAATCCCTGCTAAAATTAATATAAAACATTCACAATTCATTTTGGCCAATCACAGGCAGCTATACATTTGTATCAATCTGTAAAGACAGTTTGTGCACCAAAGAATCATGGGATGTGTAGTCCTGTTTTAAACCCGGGAACAGGAAGTAAGGAGTCAAACACTGATCTGTAGATCTTTGCATTGTGGTGCTGCTGGCTTGAAAACTAGTAAAGGGTTAAAGTCCATACCCAAATGAAATGTTTCTATTGGTAGGAACACTGTGCGTATGTAGGCACCTCTAGGGGTGTGGAAAACATTTTGTTTTTTAAAATAACAACATTTGCACGTGTATAGAATGACTCAGTGTGTGAGTGTGTGTGATTTAAGCAGTGGGTCTTAGATGAGAGAAGGAAACACAGGGGGACTTAGATAGACCTTTAAACTTTAATAAAAAGGACACCGAAAATGTCTAGAAATAAACATCTATCTATTCAACCATCTATTCAACCTCTCCCTAAACACTGGCAGGTTTCCATCCTCCTTAAAACATGCCGTAATTACACCCATTCTCAAGAAGCCCTCATCTGACCCAGCTTCTGCCTCCAACTACCGCCCTATCTCACTACTTCCCATGGCTTCTAAACTGCTTGAGCGGCTTGTTTACAATCGCCTCACTCAATTTATTTCTTCCAATCCCCTTCTTGACCCCTTCCAATCTGGTTTCCGTGCCCAACACTCAACAGAAACAGCCCTCACAAAAGTCACCAATGACTTGCTAACTGCCAAATCAAAGGGTAACTTCTCCATGCTAATTCTCCTGGACCTCTCTGCTGCCTTCGACACAGTTGACCACCCTCTTCTAATCCAAACTCTTTGTTCATTTGGCATCCAGGGCACAGCTCTTTCATGGTTCACATCCTATCTAAAAGATTGTACATTTAGCGTCTCCTTCTCTGGCACCTCTTCTTCACCTCTCCCTCTGTCTGTTGGCGTTCCCCAAGGTTCTGTCCTAGGCCCCCTCCTCTTCTCCATCTACACCTCCTCCCTTGGCACCCTCATAAAATCCTTTGGATTTCAGTATCATCTCTATGCAGATGATACTCAAATCTACCTCTCTGCACCCGATCTATCCCCCTCTCTTTTAGCTCAAGTTTCCAACTGCCTATCTAGCATATCCTCCTGGATGTCTACCCGTCAACTCAAACTCAACATGTCTAAGACTGAACTCCTAATCTTTCCACCCTCTAATATAGCTTCCACTCCTCAAATATCTCTCACTGTTGACAACACCATCATCACTCCCACCTCCAAAGCCCGTTGTCTTGGGGTTCTACTGGATCCCACCCTCTCTTTTATTCCTCACATCCAATCGATAACTAAATCTTGTCAGTTTCACCTAAAAAACATCTCCAAAATTCGTCATTATCTTACACAAGACACAGCTAAAATTCTAATACACTCTCTCATCATATCTCGACTCGACTACTGCAATTCCCTTCTTGCTGGCCTCCCCATCTCTCGTCTGTCTCCCCTCCAATCCATAATAATCGCCTCCGCTAGACTCATCTTCAATACCAAACGATCAGTGTCTGCAGCTCCTCTCTGTCAATCACTCCACTGGCTTCCCATAGCTTCCCGAATCAAATTTAAAATCATGACCCTAACACATTAAGCCCTCAACAACAGTGCACCCCCTTATATCTCTGCTCTTGTTTCAAAATACTCTCCCAACCGCCCCCTTCGTTCTGCTAACGACCTTCTTCTTTCCTCCTCTCTCATCACCTCCTCTCACTCCCATCTTCAGGACTTTTCTCGTGCAGCCACTACTATCTGGAACTCCTTGCCTCGCTCCATTAGATTAACTTCCTGCCTCAAAACCTTTAAAAAATTGCTAAAAACACACCTGTTTAAAAAATCATATCACCTTCAGCCTTTATAATTACAACTGCACACTCCACAGCTTAAAAACACTCCCACCCACAATCTACAGTACAGCTCACAGACCCCTCCAATTGATTAAACAAATTGCATTCACGTTGCCATTTTGTATTTGTCACCCTCTTGTATCACACCTAAACCCTTAGATTGTAAGTTTGCGAGTTTCATTTGTGTGTCCGTGTCTTGGAAACAAGCACTATGTACATTTGATTATATGCTCAAAAACAGGGCCCTCCATTCTTTAAGGTGTTAAGTTTGTTTTTTGCCATGTACTAACCACCTGTACAGCGCTACGGAATATGT